>JARHVA010002793.1:522500-555000 GCA_037957365.1 Torreya grandis
TTTTTCCATAAATGTGTATCTGAATCATATAACTATGAATTTGGCCAATTTAAAATTTAAAATTTAAACAAGTGTAAAGGATATACTTATCAAAACATGCCCCCACTATATATGGAGAAATATTTAAATTCATATAATGTCTAATGTAAAGGACATGTTTCCAAAACATGCCCCCACTACAATATGAATCTGTGAATAAATGTGGAAGTCATGCCTCTATGGCATGCCCACACTAATATTTACCCCTTTTGAGGTGAGGGGAAGTAACAGCTAATAGTTACCTTATCTTAAAATTATAAGATAACCATGTAAACCATGAATGCACCATGTAGCATATTGAGGGAACATGTTTAGGAAGATATATCATGGAATCATGTAGAATGTGATCACATCAAAGCTTAATATGCATGATATATATCATGTCAATATCTAGATAGTAGCGATACAAGCTCAACAAACATACAAACACACACAAGATCACTCAAAATCTAATGGTCCAAGGAGACCTCAAGAAATGGACATGTTCAAATACCACACAATCAATGGTACATGACTTAGTCAAATGTCCAAAAAATCAAAAATGACATATTAAATCATCCATAAAACAATTAATGGATTCAAATTTCAAATAATAAAATAAAGTCGTGGGGGCTACAAGCAATGTAGCATATTCAAATGCTTAAAAAAAGTAAGACAATAACAAGGTAAGACACTCAAGGAAGTGCATAAATCAAATCATAAGTAACTAGTATAAACATAGCATACTAGTCCATGGATCATATGCATTAGAAAAAAATTTTAATTACATATCATATCAATTATATTGTGAAAGATATAAGTATGGATAAATGCATGTGTAAGTACATAATCTCAAACATGATAATGTAAAATGGCCAAATAATGTTATAACCTAGATGTAACATGATCAAAGAAGTAGATTCCCCTAATATCCACATGACATGAGTAGAGGGAAGTCATAACATCTAAAAGTGTATATATCATGTATTTGTGTATCCATATATCACACTCAAAATATGCATGGAACATGTGTATATAAAAATAAACTATGTGTGATCCAATAACATAAAACTAACAACATAGATGCCGAAGAGCTAATACAACATGTAAATGCACAAAAAAAATTGATTTCTAATTTTTTTAATATTTTAAATGAAAATACTATATATCCTATGATCTCATCTAAATTATTATCATAGGTATCTCCCCATTGTGAACTTGGTACCATAAATTTGTTATACTATCAAATAACATGCATAGGTGTAATATTTGTCACTGTAATATATGTGATGTTCTACATATGTATAATAGGATTATGTGGTCATGAATAAATAATATGAGTGGGGATTCATGGAACCCTTTGTTGAATAGTTTGTGGTTTATATGGAATAATATTAATAGGAACATGTGTATGTGCTCTTGATATTTGAATATGGTGTGTAGTAGATGAGGATTTTTTGAAACCCACTATGGATCTCTAATGCAATGGTATCTCAAGTATTATATGTCAAGTAAAGGGAATTGATTTTTTCTTACCCTATTTTAAAGGATTAACCTTAATAGGTTTTATAATTAATTGTCTAGGTATTAACTTATCTTTTTTAAGTAGATGTTTGCATGGAATTATGGAAACTTTAATTACCAAATTGGCATGAATGTATTTAACACACCCATGTACTGTATAAGGTACTAATCAAGGAGTATGTATCTAAGGTCATCATAATAACATATCAAAGGCTCCTATCAAAGGTATAAATAAGAAGGTAGTAACCACATGAGCAAGACCCACCTATAAATGTAAGCCAATCTCACTAAGAACCTACTATGAGGTCCCATAAAATGTTCTAACTAATTTGAATGAAATATTTAAATCATGATTTGTATAACCCAAATTCATGATTAATGTCATAGTAAAAATGTTATCTCTTACACCATTTTCAATCATAACACTATGTATAGGCTGGTAATAAAGATATGCTCCAATGAATAAGGAATGAAGAGATGAGTCATCATCCCTAATCTCACTGTTATTAAAAGTAATAGAAGGTATATAAACCATAAGAGGTATATGATTCATATAGGTACCAATAATATCATTCAATGTGTGTTCATAATAAGATGGAGGAGGATGTGAATTATATGTCATTTTTACTTTTGGATCCTTATTTGAATGATCTTGCAAAGGATTGTTAAATCTTTTTTGTTTCTAGTGAACACCAAATTATGAATCTAATTCCTTTGGAAGATCATCAAATTTAATATTTTCATCATCAATTAGGCTTTGGATCTTATACTTCAAGGTGAAAATTTTATTCATATAATGCCTAGGGCCTTGGTGATTATCATAATAAACATTTACATTATATCTTTTGGGTATAGGTCAACTCATATCAACCTCTATAGGATGAGGGAGAGATATGAGATGAAACTCTACAAGTCATGTGAGTAATTAATAGAGAGACTTAGGTAAGTTTTTAAATTGTCTCCATGGTACATTGGATATGACAAATAGATTAGGTTGTTGTGATACCATAATAACCATGGTAGTTATTTCCTTTTTAGATTTTGAGGTTTTACCTTGTAACTTGGTTTGATAGTAATCTTGGTATTATATGTAGATTTAGTTGGTGTGTTTTCTACATACTTAATTTTTTTTAATAAGATAAGTTTCATTTCATGATCGTGAACAATATGGCATAATTGATCAAAATATTTGAACTTTTTAAAAACAATGGACTCATGTAATGGGGCAAGTAAACTTTATTTTAAGATGTTTTGGAGATCTTTATCTACCATAGAATTGTTCATTTTATCTAACATTATCTTTTACCTTAAGACATATTCATTATTAAGTTCATTGGTTTGTTGTTTGATTTTTTCAATTTGAGCATAGGAAAACTTTTCGGTAATGTTATTTAAAAAATGTGCTACAAACTAACCTAAAAGAGGTTTTAATGCTTTTATGGATTGGATTGGAAAATCATAGAACCATCTCAAAGCATAGACCTTGATGCTCTTTAGAAATCATTTGGTCAAAAAAATTATCATTAGAGGCATAATGAAGACATGTTTCATAGAAGATTGAAGATGTTATTCAAGATCACCCTCACCAAAATAAAATGTGAACTTAGGTGCAACAAAACTAGTTAGAAAGGGGTGAAAATATATATTTGATGTAAAAGGGTTATGCAACACCTCTAATAAATCAATATCATAATGTTTTTTCATAGAGTTTTGTTCAATTTTTGTAACCTTAGTTTTTAAATGTTTTATAGTTTGGATAAGAGCTTACACCTCTTAGTCTTTAAGGTTGGATATTTTCAAAATACCCAAAGGGGGTGTACCCATAGGTTGCATAGATATACGCATTGAAATTGGAAATAGGGTTGAATTACTAACATTTCCAATGTAATATGTTTAAATAGTATTTTAAGGGAATAAAGGTTTGAATACATATCCCATACCCCCATTATAAGTATGAAGTGATATTGTGCTCAAGGGTAGAGTTTTTGGTATAAATGGATGACCCATAGTCTAATAGCATGATCAATAGACAGGTCTAATTATGCATCTATGTATTTTTATTTTTTATTTTCCAATATTATTCTTAGTTTTTCATAAATATATTTAGGTTTTTGATGAATAATCTCATGAAACAATGCAATTTATTTCACTTTCTTGTGATCTATTTTCTCATTTTCATCAGTTTCATTAGACTCATAGTTTTCATTATCATAATATTATTATTTTTTGGAGATATAAAAACTAAGAGGGAGGGTGAATCAGTTTGAAAAATCTTATTTAAATTCCATATATCATTCATTAATCAATCAAACAGATCTAGAAATATAGTAATGCATAAAAAATTATTTATATGAGCAATAAATGGAAAGACAACATATGAAATAAAGATCTATGTGGGAAACCCTCTCAGGGAATAAAAAAAATTTTAAACACCACTTTTAATACTATCCTATAATAAATGGATCAAACTTTTAGTGGGGCACCAACCCCACAAGGAGTACCGACCCCTTACTAGTCAAGCGCCAACTCAACTAGTCCTTTAGCAAGCTTAAACCTATAAGGAGGATACAACCCCTAGGTAAAAAACACAAAATCATATACCTTGAATCTATAATCACCCTTGGACACCTATTTATCACTAAAATAAATATGACCTCCTTCCTTTGTTCTTCACATGCTTCTTTCTTTCTCAAATAGCCTATTAGGCCTTTTCGCTCAACTAGACCTTTCCTTGGCAGAATTAGGTAAAATGAACTTGATAAAAACCTATATAAACATAATTATATATTCATATCATATTAATCACACCTATTTTATTTTATTAAATACCTTTACTTGTTATTCAAAACTCTATATCCTTCATTTTCTTGCTCAATTCTTGAACTAGTCAAAATAGGCCAATTAGGCCTTGTCTTTATACTTGACTCTTGATCATACCCATGTTGTTAGGCCAAAAAAATTAATAAAATTGGATAATAATTTAAATATATCAATAAAAATGTTTCACAAGTGAATCAATCACTACATATGTTGGTCATTACCCTTAAGGGATAAAACCACCATTAGGCCTAATAGAGACCTAATGCAACCAGGCTTTATCTAAGCATGCATTTCACTTATAACTCATTGAAACACTTTAAGCCTAAAAAAATGGATGAAAAACTTAAAATTTCACTTTAATAGACCCATTATAATCTCACATTATGTACCCAAATCTTTTCACTCCTTTAACCACCCAATTAGGTATACTCGCAAATAGGCCTTGTTACTACAAAAACATTTTTCTAGAAAACATGATTAATACATACAAATTTGAAACATAAATAAGACAAAAATACACATGTATATAATATATATTACCTAATTTTAAGTATCATGTTACTTATAATTCATCAAACATGGAAAAAGACCCCAAAATGATTAATTTCATAAGCTTACTCGGGACTACACATAGGCCTTAAGAACCCAGTCAAAAGCCTTTGAATTTTCATATATTCATAGGAGTATATCATGAATAAATATGTGTTAAAATGAACATAATATACCTATATAACACTTTAATTATCATTTAATCCTTAAAATCAATGCAAAATGACTTAGTAACATCATTTTCACTCACACACATAAAACTGTCTATAACACCAAAAACATAGTCATGGAAACTAAGCATTAAAAAAATAATGTAAAACATTTGTGATATTAAAATGTTTTTAAATTAAAATTAATCATACTTATATAATATTTTAAAATATATATTTCATTTTTATATAACAATATTGGTATTATAGACCAATCTCACAACTTCACTCTACACAGACTTCACTATGTTAGACAGACCATTTTGATGACAAATTTTTTATTGTGTATGAACATCATAAAAAATTATAACCCAAGGTGATATTATTAATATGCATTTAAAAATTAACCCATGCATTTGGATCCATCCCTAGTCTTCTGTAACCAATCCTTAATCTCAATCCCATTCTTGCCTAATTTTTAAATTATCTTGCCTATTAGGCCTGTTTAGCATTAGGTCATATTATATGAATATTTTATCACATTTTATGTATAAAAAATGATCAAAAAATTTTAGGTCATAAACTATAAGTCTTACACATCATCTTCCATCCATTTGCATGCTTTGACTTGGTCAACCCTACCTGCTACATCAAAATTCCTAGAAATAAGGGGTTTCTTATAACTTTTACTCACTATCAAAACAAACCAAAACCACTTGGAGAAACTTGGAAGAGTAATTTATATTTTAAAAACATAAAAATATGTCAAAAAAACCATTATAAGCCATAATTGACAAGATATTTCTTATTGGGTCATTATGAGGGTTTTGATTGGTTTTCCTTCTTAGCAATCATTCATAAAGTATTGCCCCTAAAATCCAAAACCAATTATAGTAGAATAAATATATGGACCTTAAATTACTTATATTAAGTTATCAATATATCATGCAAAGGTTGAACATGCCAGTGATCACAAGGAATTCCTTCTTGGGTCTACAACACCCCATTCTAAGCACACAGAGGACTTTATCACCAATTTTCATGCTTTTGTATTCAATAAATTATCTAAAAAAATTTAAAAATACTTAAAATAACCTCACAAACCTATTTTAATTCTCTCAAGATCTTTGGCATCTTTATAAATTATCCTGACCCCTCATTAGGCCACTAAAAGTCATTTTGAACACTAGGCCTTATATTGTCAGTCATGATTAGATCATGATCATGCCTTGAAACTTATTTAAATAATTTAAAATTATCATAAACATGTCATATTACCTCATATCCTACTAATACACTATAAAAAATTATCACACAAGTCTGATACTGATCATCTCAACATGCTATTAGACATATGCCTTCGTACTAGGTCTCTCAAGTAAGACTTATGAACTTAACATTAAGAACAACAATGTAAACATAGAATGACACCTTCATGACATCAATTACAACTTAATTAATAATTTAGATTACATTTTAAATACTTATATGATAACTTCATTAGTATTCTTCATTCTTGACATTTATATCATCATGGACCATAGGATTAGGCCCTTCATTAGTTTGAGACATCTTAGGTTTTAGGAGAGGAAACTCATTGTGTTCAATAGGAACACCTACTAATCTAGGTCTAATCCTAGTTGCACATAAAATAATATAAGTAGGAAATGAAAAATTAAAACAATCTAAAACCCTATCTAACTAAAAACCCTAAGAATAAAAAAAATTACATTCACGTCAATCAAGTTCACCAAATTTTTAACCCTAAATTTATAGATAAAGAAATTTAGGGTTAGGGGGTAGAGATATCCTAGGTAATAAGGGTGATAAACTATCTCTATATTAAGATATTTAATTTCAAAACTTGGATACAATAAATACTAAATTTATTATGATAGTATATACTAAAGTGGAAAGTATAGTGATGATATATATTATAATGATATTGAAAACAAGATACGTAGTTGGTTATGATGCTAATATAGATATAGATATAGAATAGGAAAAAAAAGACTATAAAAGGATTTTGAATCAATTATCAAATTTTTAGAAATTTGACTTTTGTACTATAGACACTTATGTCGACATGGGATAGTTACATTAATACTACTATCTAACTCAATATTAGGTGTCCAATATGGAATACCTAATGAAACTATATGTGACCACCTATAGTTTTCTTGATTCTATGTTTCCTTCACTCTAGTGTGCTCAAATCTGAATCATGATCAATCATTTCTTATCAAATAAAAAAATTAGTTATTCATCTTTATAGTGGTTGTGGCTAAAATGTGTTATTGGGCTCATAATGTCATGCTAACTCTAAACATCCCTCTTTGAATGGGTTATACCAACATAGCCACTACTCAGAATAATGCCTCAAACTAATGTAATTTTCCCTTAATGTATTGACTTATGTGTGCACAAGGGTGTAATATGTAGAAATCAAGTACAATAGTGACCTAGTTTGTAACTTATAAAATAGAACTCATTTCATGCTCCTTTTGCACTTCAAAACTATAGATGTGTTGTCTCTATGATTTATATGGAAATAGGAGAGAATGATAATATTTTTCTCACACAAATCATTTTTTATCATTGACTTGTGAGAAGGTGTGAGATTACTAGGTGAGAAATGAATGAGGAGTGATAATGTATTTATACCAATCCCTTTGTAGAATATCTCACATAAAATCACATAAGTTGACCATAGGTATATATTAAATTTTCAAATTAAATGACTTTAGGGTAGTAGACACTTGTGTCACATTATGACACTTATATCAATTTAGGCATATTATTGGGACACAAGTGTTTAGGAATTAAAAAGTCTGTACAGGTTTAAAACCTATAGATATGGAAGATAAGTAGGTTTATATAATTCTAAGGAATATAGAAGGGCAGACTGAGATATAATCAATGAGCAAAGAGAGATAGAAGATGTGAACCTTTCAATATCGGTAAAGGTATAAAAATGAGAGATATAGTCAAGGTCTATATTTTCCAAGTGTATAATACTGATTTATGAGTAATCTACACGTAATTTATTGTGGATCTTGAATCTATAGATAGAGGTTAAGAATAGATCAACCAGTGCAATCTAGTTGACTATAAATGAAAAATAAAAAAATGTAAGACTTAGATTCACATTGAGTTCACCAAAATATATGCAATATATATATATATATATATATATATATATATATATATATATATATATGGCTTATCTGACTTATTAAATACAATATTAGATAAGGTAATCAACTAAAATCTGTTGCATTATTATTTAAATCAAGAGCATGACCAAATTAGATCTACTAAATTTAACCAAGGGATCTCTTACCTCAAAACATCAAAAGAGAGGGTTCAAAATCATCTAAGAAAATGAAACTATGAAATAACCCTAATTAGGCCTAAGTATATAAAATAAAATAATCTAGTTCTCACCAAAGATTTTAGCACAAAGGGGGATGATTATATAAACAAAACAAACTAAGGGATCATGGTAGGTAAATTGGGGCCTAGTTCACCTAAAGTGGAGGATGAAAAGAAAATAAAAATCTATATATTTATTAAGTTTAAGCATAGAAGTAATATAATGAAAGATTTATACATTCAACACATTTTAATTATATAATATCTATCTATCAAATGAAGTAACATGAGTTAAATATACATACCTTGGGTGAACCTATTGAGTCTCAATCTCTCCCCTCAGTTAATGGTGTTTTGCAAGAGGTTGTTGTGGATTTATAAGGATCACACTATAGAAATAAAATATAGGATAAAATAATCATAATTTTCATCCAAAACTTCCCAAAATATGAGTAATATTATCTACAAGGCAAACCCTAAGTAATGACTCCTTCAAATGTAGATTTAGCAGAATTATGAACTGTAATGATGAAAAAATTAATATTTTTCTCTTATTGGATTGAAATGAGTCTTATATTTATATATATGGATAAGCCTTAATCCTTATATAAATTTAACTAATGAATTTATCCAACATGATCTATTTTTTCAAAAAAAACTAATGTTAGGCCTCAAACTAAGTTGGCCAGGTCGACTTAGTTTCATAATGTGCACTTAATATTTTATAACAAGAACATCCTAGCTGAATTCATAGTAAAAGAGGGTGTTTTATTAGTTATGGGATATTTAAAATTATTAATGATTAGGTAAATGTGTAAGTGGGTTTTATATTGCTTTGGGAGTTAGATAAGTAGGATTTGTAATGGGTTTAGGTAATGATAGAGTTGACCGACAATCTCACAAAGCACCAATGGTCTACCTAACCCTTTCTTTGTGCACCCTTTAATGCATGAACTCAAAGAGATATAAACTCAACATTTTATTAAAAGAGAGAAAACATTCGTGAATGATAAATTTTAAAAATATTGTGTACAAATAATATGAAAATTTGTAAGAATAAGATAGATTTGCTCAATTTGAAACTATGTATATATGTGTAATAGATATATGTCAGATAGATTTTAAATGAGGCTTAAATTATTTATATATGTAACCTTTTAAATAATTCATCATGTGATTAACACACTAGGTGTATGGTCCAACCCTAAGGATAGGTTTGATTTTAGAAAATAGTCATTATTGGGAGTTGGATATTTTTGATGAGTTATGTCATTATTGATTAGTGATAATGATTTTACCATCGGAACCAACCTATGTGTAGGTGGACTAATCTAAGAGTATAAATTTATTTGTGTGGGTTATTTAGTAGGTTTTAAATAGATAGTGATTTTATTGTATGTTTTTATATCAAAACTAAAGGTTGAACTTAAAATAGCATATAAGTGTGAGAGGATGGTGAATTAAGACCTTATTTGGGTGTTCAAGTAATGTTTGGTAAATGTGTATTAAGCATATCATTTTCAATTTATAAATACCATATTTAATTATCTAAACATGTAATTATTATAATAGTAACATGAATTAGAAAATATAAACTATGCATATCCATGATAGCCATGAATTATTTATGTGGTTAAGGGGAAATCATAAATTAGATATGAAACCCTAATGTTGAAATATAAACCCCTAAGAAGGAAAGAATGATTCATAAGGGAGAAATACATTGGATTTATCAAGTTTAAGATAAATATTATGTTCACTAAAACATTTTAACCTATCTTTAATTTAGTGATATAATCAAGTATAAAGCTATTGCAATTAAGATTGCATATGATTTATCATTTACCATACAAATTTTAATGTTAACATATAATTTATTTCACTTAATAGATATATAAATGACTAAGGGAGAAGTCACTTAACTAATATATTGTTCTATTTTACTTAATTCTTATGCACAATCATTTGAAATAGATTGAAAATGTTATGTGGTTATTCAGCTTAGGAGACTAACTATCAAAATTAGCTAGGACATTATCAATAAGTGCTTAGACACCTATGGAAATATAATATATCCATTTTATATAAAAACTATACCTATGCAATTTTTTAGTTTATTTTTCCACATATCCCTACCCTTGCCTATCAAGATGATTTTTGGATGATTTGAATAACTTTATCCTATGGGCATTTAGGTTTTATGTTCCTTTGACTTGAAACCCTAGATCCACTTTTTATAGTTGGTTGACCTATAAAAATGAATTAAAAAATGGATTGGATAGCCTCGATAACATATTTTTGAGTGGTTGACCATTGTTTATGTTCTAATACTCAAAAAATGGCTCAATCCACATGTATTTATATCACCTATGTATATGAATTCTCAAAAGTGTTCCTTTATAATGTAATGCATACATTTTTATTTTGACATGCTTAAAATTAGATTTTGGATTTATTCCTTTGGGTGGGTTTATATTTTTATGCTTTTAAATAGTGCATCAGTTATGTGAAAATAGATTTATTCAATGTGGAAATGAATGCTAGATAGGAATATCTTTAGGATTGATGTATATATAGATAAATCTTTGGGTGTTTCCCCCCATATCTAGCATGTGAAATATATAGGCAGACCTAAGGGATGGATTTAAATTTGAAAATTATTTGTTTGAATAAATTGGGATGCTACTTGTGAAAGAAGACACTGCCAAAAATTATTAGAATATGACTATTATCGACATTATGTAGGAAATCAAAACTATGATTTCAAACGTGGTGATAATATGCTTAAGATAATAAGTAAGTATGCAACAAACTAGGGAGATCCTAAGTATGAGTCATATAAAATTTGGTGGGTTAAGTCTATATATAGATAAATAGATAAGGAAAAACATGTTAAAGAGTCAAATGTGTATGCATACATAATGTATGTAAAATATAGGTTAAAACTAATGTTTCCATAAAGGATAAATTGTGAATAACACAGTAATGTAAATATGTTGTGAATAACATATTGCTATTAACATGCTAAGAAATTATTAAATAACATATCTTCACATATGTGTTACCCCTAAGGATTGTCTAAATAACATAATTTATCAATGTTTTATTTTCAAATAAATACATATTTAGTACAAAACATTATCATTTATTTAATGGAAAACACATTATAAGGTAGGGACAACACATCTATGAAGCTATGGAATTTATTAAATTGAGGGTGTGTTAATAAGATTGTGTTATTCACAACATGTTGATATAGCTGTGTTATTCATAATTTATCCTTGGATTATATTTGAAAAATTTGTTAAGTATTTATCTTATATTTATCCTTAGGTTACATTATGTTTTCCATTAAAATAAAAAAATAGTTTTGTGCTAATATTTATTTGTTTGAAAGTAAAACACATAGATAAATTGTGTTATTTAAAAAATAGTTACGGATAAAAAAATATGTGGTGTGTTATTTAATAAATTCACAATGTGTTAATAGGATTATGTTAGTTGATAAATCCAGAGGGTGTTAATAGGACTATTCTTTTCACAAAATGTAAATACTTTAGCATTATCAAAATAACATAATTTTTATGTGTTTTTTTCAAAGAAATAAATTTTTAGTACATAGCACAGTTTTTATTTAACGAAAAATAAATTTTTAGTTAAGGATAAATCTAAGCTAAGTAGTTGATACAAGTTTCAAGATAATCTTAGTTAATGATGTCTCCCTCTTTTGATGACATGAGAAGGAATTAATATTAGTTGATATTATTCTTCATGGTTATTTCATAGTGAAAAAATGGGACATTAAAGTGGATAGGGTGTGTTGATGTGGTTACTATATGGGTGAAAAAGAAGGCATTTTAGAGCTTAATATTTGAAACAGTAAAAAAGAACACTCTATTAAGAGGGTTTTTTTATCCCCATGTAAAATAAATTCAAATTTAAGGATAGATCTAAGAAATATTTTTATGTTATTTTGGATTTAGTGGTCTAAACAAGTTAAAAATTTTGAATGATTTTTTTTAAAAAAATATGTCTAAATTACACAAATCTGAATGTAACTAATAGAGTAATATTGATTTATTATACTTTCTATTTATAAAAATGACCAAAATGATAGGGTACTTAGTTTGTTTCAATTTTTTATGGTATGTGATAGTGTACACTCATCAATATGCTCTGAAATGGGTATATGGTTTCTCAAATTAGGAAAATGGCTATCAAAATCTACCTAGAGAGATAGGGTAATGTGTAAACACATACAATGGTTAGATTCATTTTTTCCTACCAAAAACATCCTATGTTTTTATAGTCTATTATGTATTAGTTCATTATACCCACCTATTAAGAGTGTTCATATGCAATATCAAAGGCTTAATCCTACACGTAAATTCAAATTCCTTATCCTTCACCTTGAATTATTTCACTTTTGACACTTGCATTGCCTTTAAAATGAGTTATATATGATGGATTTAATTAACCCCAACCACTTGACACTAATGGATGAGGGTTTATACATTTCAATATTCCAAAGAGACCTCAAATTGCATTTAGTTCTCCCCCTAACTATGTGTTTGCTCAATAGTTTTATGCTGAAATTTATGATATTAATGTGTGGATTTTAAATCTTGCCAACTTGTGATTTTTGAACTTGAAATAGTATTTAGATTTGGCTTGGTTAACTTCTTTATAAGTTTTTTAAAATTTGTATTCTTTAAGACCATACCTCAAGGATGTGCAAATGTAATCCTCAATGTGCAAGTGGATTTCCATGTAGGTGTTAGATAAGAATAGACTTAAGCTTGGTGTGAATATATATGAGAATCTTTAGGAGATTTACCCCCAAAATAACATTCAAAATGTGTAATTTAACATAAAGTAAGGGTTTTAATTTTTGAAATAGCCATTAAATGGTGTATGGGTAGATCTAGCATAGGTGGGCATATCTGATTTTAAGATTTGAATGATTTAAGAAAGTTCCTTAAGGATGTACAGATGTATTTCTCAATTACAAGTATATTTCTATGTAAGTGTTAGATACGATTAGAATTAGGCTTGATGTGTAAATACAGGAGACTCTTTAGGAACATTACATTTGAATGAACATGTGAAACATATAGGCCAATTTAAAAAAAGGGTTTTGAATTTGATAAATGGTTTTAAAATGGTGCATAGATAGACCTAACATAAGTGTATGGATTCAATAATCATATCCATCTCACTATTATTAGAAATGTTCATGATATAGAAAATAGTGATATGGGATCAAGTGATAGTTGTTTATAATGGAAAATTTAGTTGAACTACAAATCAATCCTAACTCAAAGAATATAAATTACACTTACACTTCCACTTGTTGATACATTAAAACATTCAGGGTCATGACCAAGATGGATCTTCTAGACCTAACCAATGGGTCCCTTATAAAAATAACATCACCATATAGGGTTTCAAAGCCTATAATCAATAAAAAAACATGTAATATCCCTAACTAGGTCCTAATTTTTCTTATTCGGTAAGTATATGAAAAGTAAAGTAAAATCTAGCCTAGTTCTACTAAAGCTTATGGCACAAAATGGGGTGATAAACATGAAATTAAACATGCATAGAATAATTTTAACTAATATATGTATAGATATAACCCTAATTCATGGAGATATAAATACATTCATAATCCATTACTTATGTTACTTTTATCTACTAAAAGAGAGGAGTAAAGTTAGAGATACTTACCTTGAATATGAAACCATCGAAACTCAATATTTCCCTTGGCCAAATGTGCTTTGGAAAAGGTTTTTTTTTTTTTTAATAAGCTAAGGATAGACAATGGACTATATCCAAGGACTCCTAATGAATCTCAAGTTTTCACAAGATAAAGTTCTTCCCTCAAAGTTTAAAACCCTAAGCAAATAACTCCTCAAGTATAATGGTCAAAGAGTAGATTGTAAAGAAGCATAAATGAGTAATTAAATATTTTATATCTATAATAAATTTAAAAACTAATGTGTATATATAATTGGATCTAACCCTAAACCTTTCCAAAATTTTAGCCAATAGGGTCAACCCAATTTGACCTTTTATCATTAATTTAAAAAATCAAGTTAAGTCTCAATCTGGGTTGGCCAAGGCCAACCTAGGCCTGTAACATGAAAATATTAATTTTAATGTAGGGTTGGCCTTGGAAAACATTATTGGTAAATGTCAACAAGCATTTCTGGCTTATTTAGGGGCTAAATAAGGCGGTGAATTGCTTGGAGAAGTGTGTAAGGGAGGTGTCAAAGATTATGTAAATGTATAGGATATGGTTGTGTAGATAACAAGTGGTGGTATAGCGGATAACAATATTGTGAAGCAAAAATGGTCTACCTACCCTTTTATCAATGCATCCTTTAATACATGCACTTAGAGAGATTGAGACTTGATGGATTCTTGCAAGAGGAAAAACATTAGTAATTGATAAAGTTTTAAAATATTGTGTATATATATGCCCCACTCAAAGCTCATCACATGGCACTAAGGTGTAAAATGGGATTGTACTTTGAGAAAATAACATAACAACACAAAATGCTATAACTAAATAAATTATGGTATTTTAAAAAATAAAATAATTGAAAGTAAATTACTAAAATGAAATAATTAAAAATAAATGTAATGTATGCATAAATTATCTTTATAATTAAATGGTTATCTATTGTGTTTTTAGTTTTTATCATGGAGGGTATAAATATTACTTTAGACAAACCCAAAGATACAAAACTAAAGATAAAAAATAAACAAATTCAAAAACATACAAGATAATTGAATTGTAGAGGCATGACATTCTTAGAAATTGGGTAATATAAGGTGATAAATGCTAAGTTAGGACTAAGTAACCAAGGAAAAAGTTAGATTAAAATGGGTAACTGAAAATCCAAGGCTACTAAATGATTAAAAAATTCAAATAAGTAAACCTTAAGTATGAAAGGTGAACAAACCAAGTCAAACTAAAGATACAAGTAAAAATGATAATTAAACATCAATGTGAAAGCAGTAACAATCCATACTTAAATAAATATGGGTAAAAAAATGGTAAAATAACATTGATGAGTAAGTAGTAACAATACTTAATCATAAATTGAAAAATTACATAAAATGGAAAACATTGGTGAGTGAGAAGTAACAATCTAACCTCACTCAACAATGGGAAAAGTAGTAAAGATAGAAACAAATGTAGTTGTCTGTAGAAAAGGAAGTGCAATGAAAAAGTTTAGAAATAGACGTAGTTGTTTGAAAAAAAGGAGAATGATAATTATGGAATTTTTTAAAAATAACCAAGATAATTCTAGATATGTAAATCAATGGTATAAAGAAATTAATCCATAGTTAGTCAAGCATACTTTTTAATTCTAAAGATAGATAAAACTGAAACAAAGTAGTGCTAGCATTTTTTTAATATGTGAATAAGAGGGAATATAAAAGTGGTAAAATAGATTTAGAATCAAAATTTATTATCAAGGGGGGAATAAAATGGGTGGTGGGGGAAATGAAATAAAAATAAAGGTATAGAAACTCTTTATTGAAGTCAAGACACTTAAAAACAAGAGGACTTTCTACATTAAGGAATCTGAAGAACTTCTCATAACCACACAAATCTTAGATCATAAAATGAAGTATGAATATCATCCCATGAAATCTATATTCATGAAAATTAAAATGGACCTACATTCTCACAACATTTTCCCATTCATCAACACCCCTTATAGAGCCATCAGTCTACTACAAAGATTGGGTAATTGTGTGAGAAAGTAGGTATCACTATATATTATTTATTTTTAAATTATCTTATCCCAATATAATATCCTACCACACCCCAATGGACCTCAACTCTATCATGAGGATAACTATGGAGTTTGAGATTTGATTGGAGATAGGAGATGTGCTATGAAACACATCTTTTAGTCTAATTTTGACTTTTGACTTTGTATATTGCCTTTTGATCATTTCCTTTTTTTAAATAATTTGTATTTAAACTTTTGATGTCTCTTTATATTCCTCCTCCATATGGAATCATAAAACCAAATATGGGTGCTAAAAATGACTATCATTTAAAAACTTGGGACTTGGTTGCTAAGAAAGAGAACTTAGAGAGCATTGTGTATAAGATTATTGTTAATTCATGTGAAATAAAAGTTATATATTGGATTTGACCTTGTTTCATCCAAAATTTAATGAAATTAAATGATATCAAGGGGAAAGAAACATGAAATAATTTGAGCTAATTCAAATCACAAAAAATGTGACAAAATTGAAAAGGGATAAAATGATAGGTAAGTATGATTCCTTATCATAATAATGTATGGAAGTGTAGGGAAACATGATAACATAGTATATTATTCAAGTTTTAGCTATAAGATAAATAAAAACAAAATCTAAGAATACAGGATCATAAACTAGTAATCATTTCTTAACATTATAGTAAAGTAATAGTTGGTTAAACAAATGTATATTTGGAATAAAATGGTGATTTTATGAGATCCTAATCCTATCCATGGTCTTACAGTGCAAATCATAAAATATAAACCCAAGTGGATGAAAAAAATGAAAAAATGGCATTTGTGAGGAGGGCTTGGTCTTATCCATGGTCTTACACTGCAACTCACAAAAGATAAATTCAAGAGAGTGAACAAAGCATGTGAAAATAAAAATTGGTAGAAATGGTATTTATAAAGAGGGCCTATTCCTATCTATGGTCTTACACTACAAGTCACAAAAAAGAATCCCAAGAGGGTGAAAAAATCATTGGAAAATAACAAACATAGTCTGAAAAATCAATATATGAAAGAAACATGAATTCATGATAAAAACTAGGTCCTATCTATGGTATTACAATGTAACTCATGAAAGAAAAAAACCAAAGGACCAAGGGAAGGATCTAAAGTTTTTGGAAAGAGAAAATATTGAAGAGGGTGAGACCCATGTACAAATCCTATAAAAATTGTTAATATTATGGTGTATAAAAATATGATACGAAGGGAAATATCTAAGCAAAGCATTTATTCAAAAATTACAAATTAGTAGGCTCTTTGAAAACATGGACTTAATTACTTCGGACGTGATAGGTGTTAGGACCAAGAATATATCTCATTAAATAAGGGACCCACCATTTTATGGTGTATTTGACTTATTTATCATGGGTATAGTCTAATTTAAAAATGAGATCGCTAACATTCAAAGTGCAAACTTTAACATTTTTAGTAAGTTATTTGGTGATGCAAGCCTTGTATTGGTGATTATGTTGTAGAACAAATAGATGGAGTTCATCAAGAAGATTGAGAGTACGAAGGAAATATTCATGTATTTATTCATCAATAATTATACCATGAAGAGATATATGTAAGGAGGGAAGATTGAAATCTAATGGTAAGACAAACTTGGAACCATAAACTAGTGAGAACGGTGTTTCCACAGTGCTAGTATGAATTCTAGTATGATAGGCCCAAAGTGTAGGATATAAATAAATACACAAACCTAATTAGGTTTTACAAATGGTCTTTTGAATGATTTTATTGATAATTTTATTTGTGGCCTCAGCTTGGCCATTGTATTGTATATGATAAGATGTGGAAAATTTGTGGGATATTTTAAGTTTAGCACATAACTACTTCACATCCTTATTATTGAAATTAATTATATTATTATAAATGATATTATGAAGAAATCCAAAATGATAAATTATTTGGTTAAAGATAAATTTAGAAATTTTAATTCCCATGATGTTGACAAGAGGCATGGATTCTACCCATTTGGTAAAATATTCAATAGACATGATGATAAAAACATGCCCATATTGTGATTGAGTTAGTTTTCTAACAAGATCTAATCCTCACATGTAAAATGACCAAGGATATTCCACAGTTTGGATCTCATCTAGTGGTGAATGGATTAGTTCATCATGGAGTTATAAAGGACTACATTTTTTATCAAAATAAATGGCATCTTTTTCTAGAGTAGGCTAAACTTATCCCATACATAGGTAGTTTTGTGTTGTAGCATGTTCCCTACAATGACCACCACAAATTCGCCAAGTGATTATTCAAGGAGCGGAGAGACCTCTTATTTCATTACATAACAAATAAGGGTACTATTATAGGCTCAATTTTCACCCTTGGAGTGAGTTTTTCAAGCTCCCTCCAATTGAGATACACAATGGGAACAACCCCAAGCTGTGGGTCACCTCTGATGGATTTGGACCTCTAGAAAAGGTTATCTTCCTCTTGATGATCACCTAGACTAATTCTAAACTAATTATTCATAGGAAAAAATGTTAGAAAGAGGATAAGGGATCTTAATAATGTTAAAAGGGTGATACACCAAAGTTGAATGGGCATTCTTATAATCTTGAACACACACTAGATCAGCAAAAGATAACTTTGGCTTACTCAATCTCACAATCTCATTGGTTGCATAAATATTTCATAAAAGAGGTTCCAAGTAGAACACTAATCTAGACCTACAAGTTAGCTTGAAAACACCTTCGAAGAAGCAAGTAGAAGGATAGTAAACTAGGAGTAATCTTCACAAATTCACCATAATCAAGCATACTAAGCACTAATTAAAGATAAGAGATAGGCAAAGAGTTTATCATTTTACTTCAAAGTGAAGTTCTTATAATATTTTAACATGGTTTAACCATATAAAATGAGAACACTTTTACAAGAGTCTCAATGAGTATCCGTGTGCTAGAAAAAGAATGATAAATTCCAAGAGCTACCAACCCCCATAATGAGAATGAGACCAAGATATATATGAGGAGAGAGAGAGAGAGAGAGAGAGAGAGAGAGAGAGAGAGAGAGAGAGAGAGAGAGAGAATATTGGATCATGCCATTAGAGAGGGAACACACCATCCTAAGTCATTAATTGAAATTGAGCTACCACATTTTTTTAATGTTAATGAAAGCCTTGCCACTTTTCTATCAATCAAGACACTACCTATGGTTTATTCAGTGGGAATGTCCCCAAAGGTTCTAAGGATGCATTGAATACCCCTAGCTACAATTCCCAACACTATACCTTTTCTTTGATCCTTCATGCCATCTCTCACTTGAATACAAAAATTCATGCTCATAGATATGATAGAATCATGGATTTGTGAATTTTAGGTGGCTAATTGTCTAAAATATGGCCATGATGAAGGATGAGGACCCTTTGCATTAATCACATATCTACTCTATCTCCATGTTTGGATCATAGGTCCATCCTATATATGGAAAACCAATCTAATATTATTAATTTTTCTATAGTTTTGATCAATAAAAGAAGTTCATAGGTGTATTTTCTTTATTTGACAATAAATTACCACCTCCTTGGTCTACATTAGGTATGAAAGACCCATTTTACCTCCATGGAGCTCTAATGGAAATGTTTGTTCCCATTTCATCATTGAAAATATTGACCCTTTATCTATATTAGGTCTAAAATACCTATTTTGTCCCTATGGAGTGTTAATGATGATGTTATATCTTATGATGTCCATCTAGTTCAACCCAGACCAAGCTTGAGTCATGTTATTTTGTCTTCACCTTGATTAGGTCTAAAAATGCCTTATCAACTTTGATTGAAATGTCATTGGATCACCCTTTGCTTATTGGTTTTTGACCATGACTAAGACTAGTGACATTTTGACCTTTCTCATACTATCAATCTTGATCTATATAGTTGAGTGAGAGATATTAATCTTAACCTTGACTTATCAACTCTATCCAAGCTAGTGCCATGTGTCAATCATATGTTAGTTCTCAATATTCATTATTAGTCTACAACCTCACAAGCTTACTCTACATTTCAACCTTTTGAGTTCCTTAACTACTTGACTCATCTTGCACCATTGGATCAAGATGTATGATGCAATGTAGAGTATTAGATCTACTAGGACCCAATATTTAAAAACCAATAAATATTTCAAAAAAATAAATTGATGTTTGCATTCCTATCAAATTATGCTTGTGTGACTATCACTGACATTAGTGAAACCATCAAATTTAAGTTTAAAAGGGGTTATTTTGCTTGAGATTTATTTTTACATTCATACGAATGTCTTATTATGCTACTTCAAATTTGAAATTTCATAACTCAAGATAGAAAGCTTACATGGGCATTAAAATTTAAAAGGATGATCTTGGCATGAGTGACTCCTTAACACTATAATATTCTGGCTAGGAATGCTTTTTGAGTGGACTTATAAAATACATAAGTAAATTGGTCCATTTTTTCTTGTGTGACATCTTGGTGATGGTTTGGCTCACTTAGGCTTATGCTTGACCTTTTGCATACGTGTTTAAGTATCGAATGAGCTCATGGGGCTTGTGTAAAACCTGATTCATGCTCTTGAAGTTATGACCACCATGGAGACCTATTTTCCTAAATTTGGACAAACTACACTTTAAGTGAACATAAAGTGTTTCAAAATATTTGAAAGTTACATGATATATTTGGTCCACTCATTCAATCTAGAACATATATTACTCTACTCATCCATTAGCCACCTAATCCATCTAGGCACAAGTTTGGTATGTGGGAAAAATATTGCCAACATATTTCGCTACTTGTAGGGAAGCATGCCTATTATACTTGAGAACCTAGTCCATTTTGCCTTGACTGGTCCATTGGGTATATAAAGTCCCAAGTCTTTTCTAAACTAATCATGTAGATAGCACATGGCTATCCCTATCTGAAACCTTTCTTGAAGTAACAAGATCAAAATAAATAAAACAAAAAAGTGTCCAAGGCACTTATTGAAAAAGAAGCACACAGAAGAAAATAAATGTTCACAAGACACTTAAAGGAAAACATAAAGTTATTCTAACATGTATAATATGTTACAATGGATGAAATTCTTCTAATGACAAAGCTTCAAATAAATTCCATTAACTAGAATGGGTGACACCTCTCCATCTAGTTGGGTAAGCTGAAAAACAGTATGTTCTTTGCATCCATCAATTAAATAAGGACCACTCCACAAGTTATCAAACTTGGTATGATTGATTGGTTTGGCCTTATTTGAGTCCCATTTGAGGATTAGGTCCCCCTCCTTAAATCTCATTGTTTTATCTCTATTTTCAAGGGCATTTTTGACCTAATATTGATGTGATTCTAGAGTTTTCATAATAAGGTCTCTAGTTCCTTCCATCTCCATGAGCTCTATCATGCTCACATTCATGGGCTCATCCTCCATCAACTTAGTTTATGTGATAACTCTAATGCAGATAGCTTGAGAGAGATAGGAAATTTGGCTTCCATTTCATACATAAGAACATATGGAAAATTTACAATGGTAGTTTTAGGAGTCACCCTATTAGCCCATAAGGTTATCCTTAGCTTGGTGTGCCATGTTCTTTGATTCTCTTCCATGGTCCTCTTGATGATCCTTAGTAAATTCTTGTTTGTGGACTCCACTAGTCTATTTCCTTGAGGATAGTAGTTGGAAGAGGTATTGAGGTAGATGCCCATTTTGAGATCCCACTCACTTATCCTCATACCAAGGAATGTCAATGCATTATGTAAAATTATGGTGGCTGGGACACCAAATCTGGTCATAAGGCTATCATAGAAGTCTAACACTGCACCTTCACTAGCCTCTTTCAAAGAAATGGCATCCACCCACATAGTAAAGTAGTTAGTTGTAATGAGCACCCAATTATGCCCTACACTTAATGGTGGATTGATCATCCCTATGAATTTTAACCCTCATTACTTGAAGGATTTCTTCACCTGAATATGATTGAGTGGAAGGGCTTCTAGTTTTTACTTTCTAACAAAAAGAGCACACTTCTAGAATTTTCTAACCCATTCATGATTATATTTGAAAATATTGGGTTAGTAATAACTATCCATCATTAATTTTTTTGTTGTGGTTCTTGATGCAAAATTAACTCCTATAGGTCTATCATGGAACTACTCTAAGAGTTTGGTCACCTGGTTATCATCTATGCACCTAAGGAGTACCCTATTGAGTTCCCTTCTAAAAATAACTCCATAAATCAATTCATAAGGTCTGGATTAGATATTGAAGTACCTTATTTTATAACTATCCAATCCTTTGGGGCATTCTCATGTCACCAAGAAGTAATCCATATCTTGAAGCCAACCTTTTTGATGTGGAGGTGTACATGCTTGTGAGTTGTTTTGGGTCACGAAAATAGCTTCCTTGTCTTCCTAGAGGTCATTTACAATGTGTTCAAACAAGCCCTTACCCCTAACCAACTTAGTTACTTTGATCTCCACATCATATTTCATGACCTTTGTGATATATCCTACTCTCTTCTTATTCAAATCTTTGTTAAGGAAGAAGTCCCTAACTCAAGGATGAGACATTATAAGATGGATCCTATTGTTGGAGATCATGGGCCTAAACTTCTTGAGGCTTCTCAAGGTTTCAATAACTTTCTTATAAATGAAAGTGTACCTAACCTCATATCCTTCAAACCCTTGACTAAATAAGATAATTGGTTATGCCATTCCTTCACCATTATTTTGTATTAACATAGATGATATGTTGTCAACATTAGCAAAGGTGTATAAGATGAAGTCTTTGGAGAATTTTGGATTAATGATTGAGGGTGCTTTTGCAATGGATTGCTTGATGGCCTCAAAAGCTACCTTTATTTCATTAGACCAAATAAACACTTGGATTTTATTTAGCATGGTGGTGATAGGTTTGACCAAGTTTGCAAAACTAGGTATGAACCTTCTCACAAAGTTAATTTTCCCAAGGAAGCTTTGGATCCTTTTCTTGTACTATTTTAAGGATAAGGCTAAGATAACACTTACTCTGATTAGGGTTAATGGATAATCCTTGTTTTGAAACAATGCAACCTAATAGATTACCTTAATACACAAAGAATACACATTTTTGGGGATTTAAATAGATCTCATACTCTCTAAATCTCTAAAATATTAGCCTTAGATGGTCCATGTGCTCACCAACATTCTTTGAGAAGATTATAATGTCATAAAAATAGACCAGTACCATTTAATTTAGTAGCCCTTAAAATTCCATGTCTATTGCTCTTTGAAATATTTCCCTAGAATTAGATAATCCAAATGGCATCTTCTAATAAGAAAATTTGCACCAATTGGTGGTGAAGGTAGTCTTGTACTAGTCCTCTTCTCTCACTAGCACTTGGCTGTAACCTAAATACCCATCCAAGAGAGAGAAGCATTCTAAACTATCAACTACTTGAAGGAGTTTATCTATGGATGGTAGAGGGTAATTATCCTTTAAAGAAACCCTATTGATATCCATGAAGTCTATACATATTTTTATCTCCCCACTATTCTTCCTAATAGGTACTAGATTAGCTACCCATGAAGAGTGCTTAATTGGGAAGATGATCCTATATTCAATAAGCTTGGTTAATTCCTTTCTCATGAGCTCTTCAATCTTGGGGGTTTATGGTCCTCTACTTTTGCTTGACAGGGTTGACATTAGCCTTTATCTCTATAGTGTGTTGGGCCAATTTAGGATCAAAGCCATTTAGATCACTATATTTACAAACAAATATGTCTACATATTATTTATAAATATCTATGAAATCATGCCTTTCAGCTTTAGTGCTTACCTTTCCAAGCTTAAAGAATGTTATTTTAAAAAAAATAACTCTCTCATAGTTCTCTTCATTAGTTTACATCATGAATTTTTCCTTCCTCATATGGTCCCCTTCATGAAATATACCTTATAGGGTAATTAAACAATCCACTCCTCATATTGATGTTGAAGTTTTCCTTGGTTGATGGAGGAGAACTCTACTTCTTGCTACAATAAGCATGAAATATGTTAGTCATTTTCAAAGACCTTAAAATGAGATTAATTATTTGACATTGATGGTCTTATTACCACTTTGACATGTGGTTTCACCTTGGTCTTTTTTAATTCATTAGGGATGTCAAAATGAGCCCCCATAGCTGCTAGTCTATTAGTATGTTGATTTTGGCCTCTTGGCACTGATTAGATGTTGAAGGCCTCAAAGTAATTAATTAGGTCTCACACTTTATGTTTGTAGGACTTCATTAAAGGGTTCTTAGTGTCACTTTGGCCTCTAACTTGGTGCATAATCAATTCACTATCCCCATAGACTTGCAACTACTTAATCCTTCTCTTACTAACCCACTAAAGGCCATGAATAAGGCCATCATATTATACTACATTATAGGAGTAGATAAATTTTAAACTATAATAAGAGAAGTACTTATCATTTGAAGGGGATATTAGCATAACACTTGAACCTACCCCCTGATTGCTCCTTGAACCATCAAATAACAACTTCCATAGACCAATAGGATCTTCTTGAGGCCTCATGAGGGATGACATGGGTTGTCTTTCTTCATGAAAATATTAGACACCCAAGTCTCTTTCTTCAACACCCTCTAAGGGATCTAACAAATTGTTTTAATTCCATATTTCATCAAAGAATATGTCTGGTACCTCTTCTAGATGAGTGTTTAGTTCTTACCCCATTGTAAATCCATCTTCATCAATGATGATGTAATTGATGTTGACATTATCTAGTATATATGGCTCTATGTTGAATTATGCAATGGGCCCACCTTTGATTAACACTTTAAACCCATAACTTGTTATGAACATTATATATGACCAATCTACTACAAGGTAGCCTCCAATTTTTGTAATTAACTCCTTAGATAGGTATAGTGAAAAACACAGAGGTACATCCAAGATTAATATATCTTGAGCCACTAAGACACTAAAACAAGTATGCAAGGTCATATTGAGGTCTTTGATTTTACTAGATGGCTTGGTAGAATAACCATCAAGTTAAATCACTCCTTTGGATTGGGGCTCAATTTTTAGACCAAATTGATTAGTTATGGAATTTGGAATTACTGAGGTACTAGCCCCACTATCCACTAATAAATTATGCACTAGATATTTTCCAATGATCACTAAAATATAGAAGGGAGGAGGCTTGACTATTTTACCTGATTTCCCTTCACTAGGCCCTTTGGCTATATTGGTGATAACATCATTCACCTTTCTTGGTGGCTTGTATACAATTGTTATAACATTAATATTAGATAATCCTTCTTAAATAATGTCCACTTAACCAGGAATGGATAGCATATTCCACATGGGCACACTCATATTAGATTTATTCATTTGGTTAAAATTTTTGATGGGTGAACCACCAACCTTTGCTTGTGCTTTGGGATCCACCACTATTGTCTATTGAACTTGTGAACCTTGGGGCACAAAAATATTCCCTTTATTCTGATTCTTTAGAGGCACTAGAACCTTTGGAGTGATAGTAGGTTCATTTGGCTTTCTCAGTGAAGGATTAATGGTAGGAATATCTTTGACTACTTCTTGGTTACCATCCATGTTCCTTCTTTTAAACCTTATCTTTGTAGTCATTGGAATGTCAGTTTAGCTAAAACTAGACCATTGCTTGGATGCATAACACTATTCATGATAATAATTGACCATAGTGGCATCTAGTTGGTTTGGTCCATGATTAGACCCTTGACTTTATGGAGGATTTTTTGGCTTGGTCATAATAGGTACCTCTACATTTTGGGCTATGAGAGAGTGATTATACAAAAAATTATCATCTTGTTTCCATTGGTCATTAAAGGCTTATTTAAGGTCAATATTTGGGATAATATGTTTACCAAATTATTGATTATAAGGCATGGTACCCTCTAATTATTTAGACACATTATTTTGAACTGGTACTAAGGTGTTGGAAGTGCTAGCAACATTAGGATTGAAAATTTTCCTACCTATTCTATCCATGTTACCCTTATCCTTGGTGTTGGCCTTGGTAATTCCCCTTATATGGTGGTCTATTTGCTTGAAAAAATTAATGCTAAGGTTGATATGAAACTTAATAAGGCCTATTGAAATCATGATACCTTTTAACATTTACTAGTTCATTTCCAAAGATTAAAATATGCTCTTGAGCTCTTAGAAGCTTTTTTGGTCATGGGAATCACTAAATCCACTAGTGTAAGCTTTATATTATTTTAGTTCAAGTATTGTAGTAATTTTTGGTGTAGGAGGAATGACATCAAGTGAAGGGATAGAAATAGGAGGTGGTCTAATTTTAGGAAATAAGGGCATTGGTGGTATAGGTGTAAGCTTGCCAATTTGAACTAGATAATTTTTTGCTTTTACGGCCACCTCATATACATCTAGAAGTATATTTACTCCCATAGATTGGATCATCACTACTATATCACTATTCAAATATTTTAAATAATATAGAAAGGAAAATTTAGGGGTTGGTCTAACTAAGACTAGGATTCTATCTCAAGTTTTTTGGAACTATGTGTTGAAGTCTTACATGACTTCATGAGGATATCTCTTAATGGTAGTTAGTTTCTTTGTAAGTGACAAATGGTCACCTTTGTCCTCAAATATTTTACACAAATATTATCCTAATTATTACCATGTTTGAATGGAGTTAGTAGCAAGGCCTCTATACCAATCTAGGGCATTTCCTTTAAAATAAGTAACTAATAACCTAATAGATATATTTTCCTATGTGATATTATGGATATTGAAAAAATTGGCTATGTCTATGGGGTGCTTAGAAGGTGTTTTAGCATGGTCACTAGAATAATAAGGAACACTTTTAAGGGTTACAATTGGGATATGATCATATTGGGCAAGGGTTATAGGAATTTGGCCATTAAAAGCCATAAAATCTCTAGGGACTACCATGGCTATGAGAGGGTTTAGTAAAGGTCTTCTTACAAGGCTAGGTCTGGAAAATAACTTAGGAACAAAGGTTCCTTGATATGTTTGTGTATTAGCAGACCTTAATCTTTTTACTAAATTTAAAGGTAGTTTAACAAATTAAAAGGGAATGCCTCTTGAATTCGACCTTTTTGTCATCTTTGTCATGAGAGATAACTACTGCTCTACACTAGAGTGTTGATTTTTCCTTTTGGAGTTGCCAGATGTTTCTTGGGAGCATAACTATTGTAAAATTGATCAAACTAGCATCAACTTTGATCAATATTATTTTTGGACTATCATCCCACCAAGCATGATAGAAACTATTTTAGGCTCAATTTTCACCCTTGGAGTGAGTTTTTTTAAGCTCCCTCAAATTGAGATACATAATAGGAATAACCACAGGTTGTGGGTCACCTCTGATGGGGTTTGACCTCTAGAGAAGGCCAAATCCTTCTTGATTCTCACCTAGACTAATGTTAAACTAATGCTTCATATGGAAAAGGGTTATAAATAGGATAAGGGATCCTAATAAGGTTAAAATGGTGATACACCAAAGTTAAATGGACACTCATATAAGATTAAACATGCACTAGATTAATAAAAGATAACTATGGCTTACTCAATCTCACAATCTCACTAGTTTTGCATAATTATTTCATAGAAGAGGTTCCAAGTAGAACACTAATCTAGACCTACAAGTTATCTTGAAAACACCTTCAAAGAGGCAAGCAGAAGGAAATTAAACTAGGAAGATTCTCCTTCACAAATTCACCATACGCAAGCATACTAAGAACTGATTAAAGATAAGAGATAGGCAAAGAGTTGATCCTTTTACTTTAAAAGGTTATTCTTACAATATTCTGATAGGGTTTAACCATATCAAATAAGAACACTTTTACAATAGTCTCAATGAGTATCTTTTTCTTAGAAAATAATGATAAATTCTAAGAGCTACCAACCCCTATAATGAGAAAAAGACTAGGATATATAGGATATAAGAGAGAGAGAAAATGTCAAAGCACACCACTAGAGAGGAAACACACCATCCTAGGTCATTGATTGAGCTTGAGCTACCACCTTTTTTCCTTTGTAATGAAAGCCTTGCCACCTTTTTGATTAATTTGGACACTTCCCATGGCTTATTGAGTGGGAAAGTCCCCAAAGATTTTGAGGATACATTAAATACCCCTAGATATATTTCCAAACACTAGACCTTTGCTTTGATCCTTCATGTCATATCTCACTTGAAGATAAAACTTCATGTTCATAGATCTGATAGAATCATGGATTTGTGCATTTTAGGTGGATTTTTGTCAAAAATATGGCCATGATGAAGGGTGAGGACCCTTTGTATTAATCACATTTCTACTCTATCTCCATGTTTGGATCATATTTCCATATTATATATGACAAACCAATCTAAGATTAATGGTTTTCCTATAGTTTTGATAAAAAAAATAAGTTTATATGTGCATGTTCTTGGTTTGACAATAAAATACCACCCCCTTGGTCTACATTAGGTTTGAAAGACCCATTTTACCTTCATAGAGATCTATTAATAATGTTTGGTCCTATTTCATAATTCAAACTATCAACCCTTTATCTATATTAGGTCTAAAATACCTATTTTGTCCCTATAGAACCTTAATGATGATCCTATATCTCACAATGTCCACCTGGTTTATCTTGGATTGAGCTTGAGTCAAGTTCCTTCATATTTACCTTGCCTAGGTCTAAAAATTCCTAATAGAATTTCTTTGAAAATTCCTAGGCTCACCCTTTGCTTATTAGTTGTTGACCATGAATTATATTGTTGACATTTTGACCTTTGTTCGTACCATCAATCTTGATCTATATGATCTAGTGAGAGCCATCGATCTTACCCTTGACTTGTAAAATATATCTAATATAGTGTCATATGTCAATCATGTATTATTTTTTAGGATTAACTATCAATTTTTATCCTCATGCACTTATTCCATGTGTCAACTTCTTGAGCTCTTTGACTATTTGACTCATTTTGTAGCATTGGATAAAGATGTATGATGCAACACAAACCATTAGATTTATTAGGAACCATTATTTGAAAACTAATGTCTATTTCAAAAGATTAAAATTTACATACTGATCAAATGATTTTCATGTGACCATCATTTACATTCACACAATCATTAAATTTAATCTCAAAAGGGGTTGTTTTACTTGAGCTTTATTTTGACATTTGCACAAACATTTTACTATGTTGATTCAACTTTGAAGCTGCATAACTTGAGCTAAAAATCTCACATGAGCATGAAAATTTTAGAGGATGATCTTGGAATGAATGAATCCTTGGTGCTAAAATATTTTTGTTGGAAATTCTTTCTGAGTGGACTTATAAAATACATAAGTGAACTGGTCCATTCATTCCTACATGACATCTTGGTGACTATCTGGCTCACTTAAGCTTATGCTTAAACTTTTGCATAAATTTCCAAGGCTTAAATGATCTCCTATGGCTTTTGAAAAACCTAATTCATTCTCCTAAATGTTGTGAATACCGTGTAGACCTATTTTCCTAAATTTGGATAAACTACATTTTAAGTGAACTTAAAGTGTTTCAAAAGCTTTTCAAGCTACATGATCTCTTTGGTCAATTCATTCCATCCAAAGCATCTATTCCTCTACTCATCCATTAGTCAGCTAATACATCTAGGCACAAGCTTGGTATGTGAGCCTAAAATGCCCAATAGGTACCTTATGTATTATGATAATAAATGGTTTATATCAAAAGACATATTTAATAGCTTGTTTGTGAATTCTAGTCTTTTCACAAGAATCTGTGTCTGGAGGATAAGTTTGATGTTCAATTAATTAGATAATATATTTATATCATGGGCTCTATTAAATAATGTCAGATTAACAGTGATAGATAAGTGACTATTTTTACTATATGGAAGACAAGAAATTTATTATTTGAGTTAAAAATTGGGAATCATTAAAAACTTGATGTAAATGAAATAAAGATGCCAAAAAATCAAGAGATTTATAAATAGAGTTTTGATCTCTTAGAATGGTCTCAATGGTAAAAGAGGCAAACTCTTTGGTTAGGGTGGTAGCCATTTGATGATAAGTGATAACATTTTCACTTTTACATTGGTAATCACCATTAATTTGGTGGTAGATAAGTTAAGAGTCACCCAAATCATGTAGACATAGAATATATTGTTATGGATAACTTGAATCCTTTTCTTTGAAATGAGGGACCCCTATAAAATATCATGAACTAGAGCTTTAAGATCCTTTATTTTGTTTTTTCAATTTCACTTTCTTAAATATTTGAGTTCCTAGAGTCTAATTCCTTTCCCAGAAGAACAAAATTGTTACCCTTTACATAAAATCAAAGTCTTAGTAAAGGATGAGTAGGTATTAAATAAATTTCATATCTTTTCATTTCTTACTTGGTCTTTTTGTTAATTTTACAAAGGAAGGAGCTTAGATGAATGAGAAGGCACCATGTCACCCTAATTTAGTATGACTAGTCCCTAAAATTTGAAGATGTTTTAGAGCCCAAGAGATATTATCTAAATGATAAGGCACCCCATCATCAAGTGTTATGATGGCTAGTCCTCAAACCTATCAAAGATACTAGATCTTGGGAGAGCCTAACCAAATGAGAATGTGCCATATCCCTCAAGTGTTTAGATGGCTAGTATCCAAACCTATCAAAGATGTCATAGCTTGGGAGAGATTAAATAAATGAGGTGTCACATTTTTGAGTGTTAGGATGGCTATTCCCTATATTTTTTAGAGATGTGAGATCCTAGATAAATGAGAAGGTACTATATCACTAATTGTCAAGATGGCTAGTCCCCAAACCCATTAGAGATGTTAGATCTTAGGAGAGCTTAACCAAATGAGAAGGCACCACATCAAAAAGTGTCAGGATGTCCAATCCATAAATGTATCATAGATGTCAAATCCTAGGAGATCCCAATCAAATGAGAAGGTTCCACATCACCCAAGTGTTAGAGTGGTTAGTCCCTAAACCTATCAGAGATGTCAGAGCCTAAGAGAGCCTAGCTAAATTAAGAAGTGCCATATCACCCAATAAGTGGATGAACTAGTTTCCACCTAAGTCCCCAAGGTAAAAATAAGGAACAAATGAAGTTGAATAACTAATCAAGATGTACCATGTGTCCCTAGGTAACACATCACACTTCCTAGGTAAATGACATAGAGCATGAGTTGTTCCTAGGTGTTAACTATTAATAAGAGGACTAATGACTATATGACATGTGTTATAAAGTGGGAGTTAATCGAGAAGCCTCTAAGAGATGTGATCATGTGCCTATCATACACTAGGCATTAATAAAATAAGAATTTAGATAAGGGCTTTGGGTTCATCCCATTTATATATTGAGGCTGAGTCTCACCACCCAAATATTCAAGGTTGTTTAGTGAATGTGATCCCCATCAGCATATCAAGGATTAGTTTTTCCTTCACTCACCCCAATGAAGGTCACTTGGTGGACTCAGTGTCCTAATTGGGATCAGGGATACCTTTGGGTTAAAATAAATAAATAAATAAAATAATAAGTTGGGCATGATTAGATATTTATAAAACATCCCTTTTCCATTACTATAAATGACTAGAAATGGAGGATCATGGGCTCTAAATTCAAATCTATATTTATAAGTAAAGAGAGATAATTTATCCACCAAATAAAATAATAATTCACAAAAAGTGAGCCACTAAACTCCATTAATACAATGGGTTATATGCATGTGTTTATAAAATCCTAAGGGAAGCTCACTACTGGTTACCATTCATACATTTGAGAACACTCTAACTCTTAGCTCTATAATTCACATAGACCACCCCTGTATTTTATTCCTCCTACACTTAAAACTTCCCTATTACTCTTCCATCTTATTTTAATGGTTGCATCCTCTTCAAACCCAAAGTTCAAACTTGAGTACTAGGATACCAAATTCTTGACTAACTTGACCAAATTCAAGCACTATAATTACTTATTTAAAGTGGTTAAGTAATTCCCTAGTTATTTTGGCTAGAATTATGACCATCAAGTAGATTTTTAGGATGCCTTTCAACACTACAAGAAGTTCATACTTCACAAAACCACTGCCAAGCTAGAGGCATTCCTTTATGTTATCTTACTTTAAAACCTCTTTCACAATGCCATCTATGTGCAATATGGGGTCCATGAATGTATGTGTTCACCCAAATCTCAAAACCAAATTATTGATATCTGTAAGAATTCCTTCAAGGTGTATAACTCCCTCCTAAACTACACCTTCTCTTGAAATATGGCAGCGATAATAGTCTAGA